>CM036534.1:25617019-25632019 GCA_020745685.1 Tautogolabrus adspersus
ATCCATCTAGCTCGTCTAGCTCATCATCTAGCAAGCAAATTACAAACAATGAAAACCACATGAACAAAGCAGACAGTTTAAGGTCAGTAACAGGGTTTTGCTTAGGTAAAGCCTAGCCTCCTGGCAAACTGCCACAATGTGCCCGCATTAAAATAATCAAAACAGAGGAGTAAAATAAAAGATTATACTACAGTAAAGAAATGAGCAATGGAGACCAGAACTGTTTTTGAACCAGGATGTAGGCCTAAACATTTAAATTCTGCTTTATTTTGAGAAGTAGGGTCATAAATTTCTATGTACTCAGACATCATGTAGCTACCAGAGTCGCCCCCTGCTGGCAATCAAGAACAACACGTTAAAGGCACTCGTGCAATCTTCACTTTTGAAATAAAGGGACTGCATCCACAATAATGGTAAAGACAGCACATGCTCAAATGGGTGCTTGTGCCCCTGTGGCTCGTAATAAGACCTTACAAAGAAGGGTTAATGGACGAGTAGGCTAGCACAATGTCAAAGTTCCAGCAGCTGATGGGTGAATTACAGCTTCCAAAACCACTACAGAAAGCTGCAGATATTAATGTAAAGAAAATAATGAGGCTTTGTCTTATCATACTGACACAAAACTCCTCTGTCCTATAGCAATACCTCGCTCTGGCAGAACATTTTTACCCTTCTGCACACAAACCTTCGCAGCAGGTCCAACGTCTCCAGCTCGGGGGATCCACAGTCAACAACAGCACTCGCACTCTCTCCCCGGCTCTTGGTATTGATATTTGCTAACAGCCAAAATTACTTTTTGGAAAGAATCATCTGGGATGTTATATAAAATAATAAGTCCTGGATCAACTTTACCTTGTGTTTCATTACATCTCAAAATGAAAGTAAGAAAAATAGCAAGGTGTTTTTTTGTTTCTGTGTTCACCAGCTGGACACAGAAAGAGTTGCACTTTATAGTCACACAATATCTAGTTTTTAAGGTGTATTAAGAGGAGAAAGTAACTTGATGAGAAATACCACTTAAAGCTTTTTTTCTTTCACAGAAGTGTGCTGCAGTATAATACAAATGCTTAGTCTGAAAACCTGTTGAGAGGCTTCAAGGTTAATAGTTTAATTTCCACATTTTCCACCCACCCCTGCATTGATAGAGATAAAAGCAGCGACAAAACGCTACATCTTACTCTAACATCATGCCCACTTGACAAGTCAGTAATCAATGAAGGAGTTCTTCTTGTTTGTCACATTGAATCTCCAGCTCCTGGTAAGTGAATCGATCATGTTTCTTACAGCAACAACAGAACATGCTTTTCTGTGTCTTATGTGGATTTATTTCTGTGGAATAAATGCTAAGGATGGACGGAGTGTAACAGTCTATGGTCAAAACATTATGATGCAAGGGTGCGTGTTTCTTGGAAGATTTTGTTCTTTAGTTGAGGACTTTTTTGCCTGTGGTGATGAGTTGACCTTATCAGAGGAATCCACAGGAACCAGAATTTGTGCTTGTTTATTTTGTGAGCATTCAGGCGTGAATGTGAGAAAACAATACATGAAGTTTGCATCTTTATTTCACTCAGTAGTTGTTATAATCCACGTTTATGTTATGTATCAGTTATCATGCTATTTAGAATTGGAGATGATTTTTTTTTTACCACATGCTGTTAAAGGAATTCTCTTATTTGCTTTTCGACGTGACTTACTGTACTGCAGATAAAGCTTCATTAAACGTGGTTGGTGAACACGAGACTTCACTATTAAAGCAGTCAGACCCCGGTGTGATCACCTCTACATTTTGCAAACATAACTTTCTTGATGAACACTCCCACCTAGAGGTCACTTGCAACTAAACATCTTTTACACAAAGTTGGCATGATATAGGTGATTATGAGTGTCTGGGTTTCTTTATAAGACATCTTATTTTATTCTGAAATAACTGCATATTTTAGTTTTTAATTCTGGTGCGAGTGGTATTTGAGGTATTTATTGGCTCTTGATTTGATCTTATTTGATAGAGTTTCATTTTCTAATTGTTGGTTTTCATAAAATTGCATCACTATAAGGGAATAATCATCTTTATTAACTTGTTGTTTTTCAAAGAGGCAGCTTGGCAATTTCTGTGACTTGCAAACACTTTAAATATACACACGACATCTACACAGTTTGGGTGCTAGAGCCTCACTCTTTAATCTAAGTTACATCATCCCATGTTGTTTGTATCCGTACCAGACAGAAGTTTCAAATACGAAAAATCAGCTCCTGAAAGTAAAACTATTAAACTTCACTGTAGTGTTTGGCTTGTTAACATCTTCTTTAACAGCATAGCAACATAGAGTGGAAATAAACGGATACATGCTTTTGATGTTTTTCCAAATTAAAATATTGTTGTTCACACACACAGTTCTACAGAGTACATTGTGAAGTGCAATGCTTTTGGTACCTATCCAATTTTCAAATTTCACTCTTTTCAAATTGTTTCTTTTTGTTTCTGTACTTCTTTTTTTTTTACATTCTCCATCTGCCTTTCTATCTGTGTTTTGAGTCAGACTATCACCACACAGTCTATAACAGCCTCAAGAAATCTTTCAGTGATTGTGAACCAAACCTACATTTCTGTTTTGTATTTTGGGCAGCCTGGACGTCTACTATACACTGATTCCTATATTGATATTCTTACTTTGCCTCCTCCTGTCTGTGCTGCTTCCCCTTGAGGTAGGTCAAAGATCAGGGTTAGATACTATCAGCGGCCCTGAAGCAGAAGAACAGCCTCAGCGGGGTGAATACAGCAGGGAAGCAGCCTCTAGACATCCAGATGGAGGAACGTCTCCCCCACCATGAAGCCGTCTTGCCACCCTGCTGGTGTTACGTGGACCTGTTCACTCCTACATACTGAGTTGTTTCCGCTGTCAGCATACAGTGAAGAGGTAGGACGTGACTGTTTAAACTCACACTGTTCTTGTAAAGTAGCTGTGCTGCATATTATTAAGATGTACCATTTAAGAGAAAATGATATAAGGCTTTTTTTCGCTGCCCACCCTGATGGAAAGTTTTGTAGTACTGACACTTTCAGGCATACAGTAAGACACCCCTGCAGAGGGAATTAGGTTGTTATCAAAAGCCAGACTCATTTTAAATGCAGGTGGACCTCATATTACTATTCATAGCCATCCATAGGTTGATACAGTAGTTCATCTAAAGCCTAATGCATGTTTTAAGTCAACAACTGCATACACACATTAAATAGATGCTCTGTAGTGAAGAGCACCTTGCTACAATACATTTAAGAAACACGAAGAATTGGTTCAACAGAGACTATTTTCTTCAAGTTTTTATGATGTTCAGGGGATCAGGGTGATGCTGACTTCTCAGTTGGTCCGCAGCACTGGATCATGTTTAGTTGTAGAAAGAAACCTTTAACAATAATGTGTTTAAAACTGGGCAATAAGGACAAAAAGCTGTCTGCACACATAAATACTAAGAAAGAAACTCTGTTTCAACACATTGGTCAGGAGGTCCACCTTTAAGGTAACCAATTAAAACAACACAGTCCATCATGAAGACTGAGCTAATCAGACTTATCATAGAATCTCTCACAGGAATATTCTTATTAAAGGCCCGCTTTTGTTTAGTTTATATATATTAATGATCTGCCGTTGGTTTGCCCTGATATCAAAACACAAATGTATGCGGATGACACCGTAGTAAATGTGCATGCCAAGACAAAACATCTGGCTGCTGCCAAACTCACCGCAGCCATGGATCAGATAACCAACTGGCTAAACCATTCCTGCCTTCAACTTAATGTAAATAAAACTGTAGGAATGTTTTTCAGAAAAAGACAATGTAGCAGTGTTTCCAATATAACTATTTCTGGTCAAAACATTAGTATTGTGCAGCAATTTAAGTATCTGGGCATCATTATTTGTTCTAATCTTTCTTTCAAAGCACACATTAAGAAAGTGTGCAATAGGGTCAAATTTAGCCTAGCCAATTTTAAATACATTAGAAATGCACTAACTTTTAATGCTGCCAAACTGTTTATGGATGCTATGATTATGTCACATCTAACATACTGTATGACAGCTGGGGACAAACTAACAGCTTGTCATTAAAGCCACTAGCAACTCTCTACAAAAAAACCCTCAAAGTGCTGCTGCCGCTCCTTCTCTGCTGCAAGCCTCCATGTTATGTCTTGTACAGTATGTACTTTAAATGTGGCCTCTGTGATTGTTCTTCTCCCATGTCTCCCCTGTGTTGTCTTTGTGGCATGCACTACTTTGATGTCTTTGTTCGATTTGTGCTTGCTCCAATTGTGTGTGACATGTTGTATGTCTGTATGCCTCTCTTCCTTTTGCTTAGGCCTTCTGTAACTGCAAATGTAATGTAATTTATTGTATTTTAATTTTTAAATATGCATATGGGACTACAGCTGGAAATTAGCCGCGAAGGCTAAAGCTGCTCCTTTTATTGTAAAAGGGGACTGTCCACGAAACAATAAACTAATAAACTAAACTAAAGTAAAATCTCAACAGCTCCTGTTTGGTAATTTAGCAATACTCCCGTGTTCCCACAAGTGAGAATTTTTCGCACCAGGATATGAGTTGGTAATGGTTGTATTACTAAAAACCTAAAATGATCCATTGTAGAGCAATTTTCAAAACAAGAAATGTAATGTAAATATTGGCAAGTTAGTTTTATTGGATTGTACATGTATTTAGTACACAAATCAAGAAATAACTACAATATATACATCAAAGCTTTGTTAGTGAACCAGAACATTACAATATTAGATCTATGAAACAGAGATTTCAGTAAGTTTTTACTGACAGGAGCAGTGGTTAAGATTATCAGGAACAATGAAAGGTTGTTAAAAAAAAGAAACACCGCCAACATCAAGGACAGATCTCAACGAAAAAAAAAAAAAAAAAAAAAAGGGGTTTTGTTTTTTAACTGTAATGTAGTTATGAACTGACACTATGTGACACCAGCTGACTTTAAGGAAGGCCTCTTTTATTGGGGTTTTATTTTTATTGGACCATTTGTTTTGTCTTGATTGGATCGGACAGCTGAAGAGAGACAGGAAACGTTAACAGGAGGAGAGAGTGGGGGATGATATGCAGCAAAGGGCCATCGTTGGATTCGAACCCATGGTTGCTGCAAAGAGGACTACAGCCTCTGTACATGGGACACTTGTTAAAAGCGCTAGGCTATCCAGCACCCCTTACTGGTGCTCTTTAAGGAACTCTCTCATGTAGGCTGCCAGGGCCTCAGTGTCTTCCACAGTTACAGCGTTGTACAGAGATGCACGAATTCCTCCGACTGACCTGCAGGGGGAGACAAACCGTTTTAGGTGAAAATAATGGAAGATCAGCTCTGTAAGGTAGTTCTTACAGGGGGGAAAAACATGTTTGACATTCAACTGATGGTGTGTCGCTTTACATATGCCAATTTATTACAATAGTCAGAATCCAGTAGTCATCAAATAACACATTCAATATGTCAATAAGGTAAGAATTAGAGTAACAGGAGGCATGTGTTGGATTACCTGTGTCCTTTCAGTGAAATCATTCCACGTTTGGCTGCACCGTCCAGAAACTGCTTTTCCAAGGCGTCATCTCCTTCTTTCCTCCCCACACGAAATGGGATATTCATCCGACTCCGACAAGCAGCTTGTACAGGACAACTGGACAGGTAGGCACAGATTTATAGATACATTTTTAAATAAGGAACTCCTGTTTCTTCATCGTTATTGTCCTGGTTTAGTATAAAATGTGTTCCGATATGGTTCAATTAAAAGATTTATCTTCAGTTATAAAGAAAAAGAGGGTTCAAAGACGAGAAGTGAATGTGAGCACAGTGTAAGCTTTCTTTTCAAACTCGATAAGGGTACAAGTTTTCTCAGTATCTTGTTGCTACTAGAAAGTTTCCACGACATTTCATCATAAATGTCCTGCATCTTCATAAACCCTGCTGAAGTTTGGAGAAACTTACACATAGAATCCATTAGAAGCACTAATGATGTCATAAATCATGGAGGACTTCTGCTTGTTGAGCATCTCCATGGCAGCGCTGCCACCATTGTTCTTGATCCAATCCAAAACCAGACCCATGATGTAGATACTGCACAGACAAAACACAAGATGTCAAATATCTCCAGCTCCATTCAGCACGTACTGTTTGCTTTCTTACCACGATATTGTTAAAAAAGATTGTATTGCATCTTGTATCAATCAGTAGTCTGGAATTGCAAAAAAGTACATTGCACTTAATTAAGAATTGATTTCCAAAACGTAACCTAGCTAGAGATATATTGATAGCTACTGGAGCCTTTGGTGTTCAAAAACAGAGGTGAGTCTGTACCTGAAACATGGCGGTGTGTTGTAGAGGGAGTTATTTTCAGCCTGCACCTTGTAGTCCAGGACGATGGGACACTCGTTCAGGGCGTGGCCTAACAAGTCCTCTCTCACGATGACCACCGTTACGCCAGCACAGCCCACGTTCTTCTGAGCCCCGGCGTAAATCAAACCAAACTACACAAAGCAAGAAGACACATCAAGAGGAGGTTTTGTTTAGGACCACGCTCTCGTCTTGTAGGGTAAGAACTGAAGGGTTAGGTGGTTAACCTCTGCATGGTGTCTTTGTACTTTGTCAGGTTTCAATTCTGCTAAGAGCTTCATGATAACATAAACATGCTAGTCTGCTTGTTTGCATGATCATTGATCATCATCATGTTGTCATGCAGGCAGTTTATTTATGTTAACATGTAAAAGTTTAGTGTATAAAAATGTACCATGTCCACTTTTTTAGCATGCTAACGATGCTTTTAACAGGTCTTCATCCGTCTTATTCTTTTATTCCATCAGTTTTCTCTTAATATTTTTTATGTTTTTTCTTACTTTATATAATAATATTATACCTTCGTTGACCCTAGCTTGTGGATACATTAATGTTTTTATTTGAATTATACATGGGAGCTAACAAGTTTTGTTGGCTGATACATGTATAATTTCAGGGCTATTCAAAAGATTTCCCGATTTCTTATGTGATGTAAAATTCGGGAAAAGAGCCCTAAAGTGACACCGTTGAATATTTCTATTCTTGTATCTCTTTTGTACTCACCTTCGACACATCCACAGGTCGGGAGAGGAAGTTGGAGGACATGTCGCTGACGAGGACCACGCCGTTTGTTTCAGGCGTGAAGTTGTATTCCACGCCATGAACCGTCTCGTTGCAGCAGTAGTAAACATACGAAGCAGAGGGGTTCAGGGTCCAGCTGCTGGGGTCGGGGATTTCTAGAACAACAGCAGAACATTTTTTAAACCAGACTCACCACAGTTAACATCTGAGTTTAGTGAGAAAGACCGAGGCTGAATTCATCTTCCTGGCCTCATAGGTAACTGCACTGAATGTGAACAAAACTAGCAGCTTCCAGATATTTCACACATAACAATCATTAACTTGCTCGTGGCAGTGGAGAAAGAATAGTTTTATCTCTAAACAGATTTCTCTGCAAATTTTATTTACCACGTAGCCACTGCATGACTCCTAACGATGGTACTTATGACATGAATGAAAATACAATCATCCTTCACTCAGGACATCAGTACATCTGATTAACTGGATGATATAAAATGTCACTAAAAAGTTAAAGTGAAGTATGATTGTATTTTCATTCATGTCATTAGTACCATGGTTAGGAGTCATGCAGTGGCTACGATCTGTTTAGAGATGAAACTATTCTTCCTCCACTGTCAATACAAGCCAGGCTGTTGGAGGACATACAGAAGTAGAAAAATATTTGGATTCAGTATTAAACATATTTTAGTCCTAATCTGTTCCAAGAAAAGACTTTTTAACATTAACAGTTAATTTCAATGTGTAAAACTAACTGCCTCCAAATGTGAGGATGAAGAAAAAAGCTGAGTGTAAACCCTGATCAGACACAACCGTGTGGAAGAGGCTGCTCGCATACCACAGCCTCTCATTGGTTGTCAGGTCTTTTGTTTTCTTATGCAACAGCCCGGACACACAGCCACATTATTCAGACGGCCTGTTCTAAGGCAGCGTGAATGAATAACAACAACCAACTTCTACGAGCTGAAGCTATCTCTGGACGAGTTGACGGCTGTTAAATGATGAACTCTTACCTCTAAGCCTCCTCACTGAGGTTGTACACTCTTGTATTAAATATAAAAATGAACATTATGATACATTTCCTCATCAACACACTTACTTGTGTAACTATCCAGCTTGGGGTGAACAATGTTGACTTTCCCGTATTTTTCCGCTTCCTTCGCCGCTTTTGCTGACCATGTGCCGGTCACCAGGTAGTCAGCACACCTGTCCTCTTTGAGGCCAATAAGGTTTAGAGCTACAGCACTGAACTGTCCAGACCCGCCGCCTTGAAGAAACATCACCTTGTAGTTGTCTGGGATTTTTCTATGAAGACAAGAGGCATCGTGTTAAACACTGTGAACACATTCTAAACAGCTCATATGATGGTTTGAGTCTCATCACTCATGTTGTAAGATTATTGATGTTTATTGCACTCGGGATAAATGACTTCTTAAATACATTTTGTAGTTGCAAAACAGAGACTCTATAGCGCCTCCTTGAGCTCAGAGGCTCAAACTGGCAGAAGAAGGATACTCTTCACTTTGTTCCTCATCCTATCATGGAATAATTGAGACAGAGGTTATTGTGGTTTAACAAATATTGCGCCTGCCATTGACTCGATCTTAGAGAGTTTATTCTTAAATCTACAGTTCATGTGAGAGTACCAGGTAGCAAGGTGGAATGTGTCATTTAACTCTTGAATCTTAAACAGGCACTTCAAGGTATACATGCTCTTTTTCTAGTATGGTTAAATTATACGAGATTGTATTAGTAAGCTATGAACTTTCTAAGTCAAGTTTGCAAACACCTTTGCTACAAGGACATTCAGGTATCACTACTCAGCTTTATGAACTGTTCTTTCTGTCCTCTAAACTACAACATTGTGTGCTTTAACAGCATTCAATATAAATGATTAACACCTAACTAATTAAAAGTACTTGAATTATAAAATGTAAAAAAATGAGAAATGGTGGAAAAGACATTTCCAAACTTTTTGAA
The DNA here is from genome assembly GCA_020745685.1 of Tautogolabrus adspersus. Taxonomy (NCBI): domain Eukaryota; kingdom Metazoa; phylum Chordata; class Actinopteri; order Labriformes; family Labridae; genus Tautogolabrus; species Tautogolabrus adspersus. Next base: position 25,626,125 of record CM036534.1, read on the forward strand.
ACATGAAGTTTTAACTCGTCCTGATTAGAATTACATTAACAAGAGTGTAGAGAGAGAGACGCCTACTTGACCTAAAAACACCAGCTTTGAATAACCTAAGCATCAATATGTTTTAGCCTGGAGCCACAACCAGTCTGACAGGTGTGAACAAGAGAGGCCATGAGAGACAGGCGAAGAGAACACGGATCAAGGACAGGACTTGTTCTGCAGGGTGATGATGGTGCTGCATTAAAAGACAGAACAGTGATCCTGTCTCTAAAGGAAAGAGGAGTGAATAAAGAGAATAATACACTAATGAGGCATGTGTGAAAAAACAAAGGCAGGACTTACAACAACTCTCTAAGCAGACTCTCGGTTTTGTTGAGGATTTTGTTGAAGTCTGATGATCTGTGGCTCATCTCTGGTTTGAACAGAATCAGAAACATTGGAATTTAATCAGGGAGCAGCAGTGAGGGCAGAAACATGAATGCGTTGATTTGAGTAGATCAGCATTCATCAGGACAGTTATCATTTTTGTGACCACACCAACATCCAGCTGAAGACATGACATAATGTGTGTAATGTGATGATTGTGAGGACACAGTAGTTTCATCTTATAAACAGTTCAAACATCTGTAGGTCTGCTCACCAAGAACACTGATGCCGGTGCCACTGTAGTTGAGAAGCTCCTTCTGTGCTTGAAGCAGTACCTGCAACATTTCACAAATTCTTTCAAAAACTATTAAACGCATCAGAAATAATGAAGGGTTAACATGTCTGAAGAAGGTTTAAAATGGGATTTAGCTACAAGTAGTCAGATGCAAGTTATCTTTCTTCTCTTGTCCATCATAGTTTTTTAAGTGCAGGATGTCTGTATCTTAGCGAGCGCTAACATTATGTTTTAAGCCAAAAAAGAACCAGATGTTTGAAAGAAAACTGCAATCAAAATCACACTAACGCGTCTCTTGAGGTAAAAAAGCACAGCAACAACCTACAGAATATTCTGTGAAATAAATACAAATGTAATCTTAAGAATGTCTTTGATTCTCTAATCCGCAGTCACATATGGAACAATAAACAGCTTAGGTTCAATCACTCCACCCTGCAGCGCACCAAATGTAATGGGGCTCTGGCTCTGCCTGACTTTAAAACTCTACCACATGGCCTATCAGCTGCGCTACATTAAAGTGTGGACTGACCCTCAGCCTTCAGTTCCATGGAGAGATATGGAGAAGAAACGGATTGGAGCTCAAAGACTACAGGATCTTGCTTTTTTGAGGTATCAATTTAAAGAAGTGTATGTTAACCCATGGTCCTATACTTACTTATACAATAGCCAATCTTAGACGAGTAGAGGAGCATTTACGTTATACCAATAAGTGGCATCTTCATACCCCAATGTGGCACCATTGGTTTCTCTCTGTATAAATGTTGTACCTTCAACGAGTTGATCCTGCATTGATGATATACAAAACCTATACAAAAAATAATAAAACTTGATATGCTAAAATAAGACACTTTTTGCAAGAGAACAAAACGCACATGGGCACAGAGGTCCCTTGATCCAACAGCAACAAGCTGCAAGTTACTGAATAAAGCAAAAGTAGCAAAGCTGACTGGAACCAATAGGGTTTGTTTGTTTTTTACCATAACATTTATTAGTAGGTTTGTTAAGCGATAGCTGTGATTGATTTCTCTGACATGCATTGAGTATTTCTGCCCTCTAGAGGCTGGGTGTTTTTGCTGCTGCCAGTGAGCCACAAAGGAGCAGGCTTCCACATGAATGAATGAGGCTGATGCAACTCAACACTCAGTTTTCAGCCTGTTGGAGCTGCTGACAAATGGCAAGCCGACATCACTACAGTCATTAACCTACTTGCAACTGCAGGCCTGTCTCCGTCTCTGTGAGAGAGCACAATATGGTCAAAAAATTCACCGTGAATGTGTAAAAACTGAGGTAGGATGTTGCTGAACTCAAAAAATAAACTAACACTCTCGATATTACATAATATTAAAGAAGTGTGCGTTTGCAGCAGACACGTCTCCATCAAGAGAAAACTTCATGTTTGCATCACTTAAATGAAATGTATGTTTGCAGTAGCCTATCGTGGTTGGCTTGTCTTTTACAACATTTCCTCATTTTATAAACGTCACATGAGCATTATATTTAAACAGGTATATGATACATACGGTTTGGGGGAGTTTTGCAGGTCCAGCACCAAAGTTGAAGGTCTTTTTTTGATCCATTGTGTAAAATGGTTTCCTGTGTTGAGTTATAAGACGTGTTTGAGGTTGAATTAACGCGATGAGGATGATTTTCCCTTTCCTCGGCTCTGCTGCAGCTGCTCGTCTCCTGCACTCTTTGGCGTGGATGCTAGTAATCAAGCTAGGTGAACGATGCTGTGTTCAGGATCTCCTCGTAAATTTGTGAAATGTCGGCTGAAAACATAAATAGACTCGATATATTTGATATCTCGCGTTGTTGCCTCTCTTATCGCTGGCTCTTAGTCGAATCAATTGCAAATGCCACATTAAAGGTATATTAAAACATATTAAATGCCTTTACACACTATCCATAACGCCGTTAAGCTACCTGAGCTATCCCAAAACCGAGGCTTTGTCAATTTTCTATCATATCTTTGGTGATTTAAAACCAACTTCAAAATGTTTTGGTTTTTTTTTTTACATTTCGACATGTCACGGCCTTTGCAGCGACTTCTTGTTATAGAGGCTGAACTGCATCTTGATGTTTAATTCTTGTAGTCTGTGGACTTTCCGTACTGTTGAATCTTTAAAAACTCCTATAATGTTCAATGATATTTTCGGGATTAGATAGCCCATAATAGCAAATAATGTGAATGATTGCCCACTAATTAGAGAAAACACCAAAAACAAATCTTCTGAGTAATTCTCAAAGTGATTCACACATTAAAATCAACATTAAGCATTACTATAGAGACAACAAGCTTTAAACGAAATCATGTGTGCTCTATAAAATCTTTACACCGCGGTGTTAGAAACACATTTTCAGAAAATAAATGTATAGTTACAGTTGACTTTAGGGATCCAGTGCCGTGAGACAGCCGGTTGCTTATCTAACAATAATTCCGTGATTGTGATTCCTACATTTTTGGTACGACTCGAAGGCAGCATGAAACCGAAATTCCCAGTCATCCATTTAATTGGCTGATGGCACATGTCTGTTTAGCAAACTGCTGTGATTGGTGGATATGGACGCAGCTCTGATCTGATTGGTTCCACGGTCATACCACCACATAAATGGGAGCGCGCAATCAGACGTGCACGGCTCTGACTGATGAACTGAAAACTTCTACAAAAATTGCCTTTGATTCTGTATTTATGTCCTAGTAATAATGTACTATCATAACGCTGTTCATGCTAAATTAACCCTTTTACAACTCTATGAAAACAACTTTACCAGTATTGAAGTGATTGGGTGAAACTCTGCAGTAGATTCAGAAGTTATGAATAACTTGTTAATAGGTTGTTTGCCTGTTTACACCCTTCTGTTGTGGTAAATGAATACTTGCTTCCTAACAAGCAATTTGAGAAATTAAGCATTACCTATTGGCTTTTTACACATCATCACACAATTATTCATCAGTATATCAAACGTTGCATGGATTTGAATTTCATAATCTTGTGCACACAGTAACAAATTATACAATTAGCTTACCTATATCTAAAAATGTACACGTTGCATCTTTAAATGATAACATTCACAGAAAAAATCACATTGTGCATCTAAAGTTGGTTGTGATAAAATTATTTCCTAAGTATTTTATTTAAGGCTGCAAAAAAATAAGAGAGGGGAATGCCACAATTTCCCACAAAGTGACACCTTAAAACTAGTTTTACATTCATCATCACAGTTGATCGGCCTAAAGCATTAAAGTCTGTGTGTTATAAATTAAAAGTGCCATTAGTGCCAAATAATTTTCTGTGGATCTATTAGCTAATAACCATTACAGATCAGTCGACTGATAAGTAAAAAGTGACATTTCTTATCAATTGTTGAGTGCTAAGAAAAGACACAAAGTGGAGACATTGGGCCTTTTTAGCTTGTCAAAGTGTTTGTTTTTTTACATAAAACGTTTTAATAAATCATCAAGGTGGATGACAATAAAGGATGCAGTCACTTATTTGCTTTTAAAAGAAAACCAGGAGCTCAAACATTTTGACATTTAGTGAACTGATGTAGCTTAACAGAAAAAATGTGACAAAGATAATTGTATTCGAGAAGCTTGCGGATGTCACAAGAGGCACCTGACTGGTTTGTCCTTTTTAACAGATCACATGACTGACAGTGTGTGTGTGTGTGTGTGTGTGTGTGTGTGTGTGTGTGTGTGTGTGTGTGTGTGTGTGTGTGTGTGTGTGTGTGTGTGTGTGTGTGTGTGTGTGTGTGTGTGTGTGTGGGTGTGTTTGTTTATATGGACCATGCACATACACCTGGCTGACTCTCTCATCTCCAGAACAAACAGACTATAAATAAATGAACAATGTGCACAGTGTCCAAATGCAGAGCATGACCTTCAGGACTCAGATGAAAGAAAGTGCATCTCTGCTTCTCCTTTGGGTGCCTGGTGATCGATCTCTCCTCCGTCCTCTGTGTCCATGTTTCCCACCCTCACGCGTCCTCTCGTGCGCCACAGAAACACAGCGGGAAAGGCTTGCTTGAAGGCCTTTCTGAAGTTGTTTCCCATGAAGGCATAAACCACAGGGTTGACTGAGGAGTTGGAGTAAGACATGCAGTGACCCCAAATCTTCAACTGTAGTAAATGAAGACCGTGTCAGTATATAGCAATGATATGTATCTAAGTTTTTGAAGCAAGAGCATCAGTTTCCATCACCATCACTGTCACCGTCAACTGCATGAATGAGCTCAACTGAGACTGCAGATCCACATCTCTTCTTAAATGAAATTAAAGTTTCCAAATTTTCATACAAACTTCATCTATTTCAGATTTGACATGATATCTGACCAACTGTTTGCAGTGCACACACTGTATAAGCTCTGTGATTAGACCTTGACCAACATTTACAGTGAAAATAGAAAATAAGTTTTTTGGTAAATACAAGAGGTGGACCATAATTTATATATATAAAAAAAAAACAATCTGAAATATTTTAAGAGCTCGCTTAAACTTTTTGGTGCACTTTTGAGATGCTCCCATATTTCCCCTCCTCAGTTTCCTTCCTCTGTGATGTTGCCCACAAGAGGACACCTTCAGGGCTGGAAAAGACCAAATCCAGAAGTACCCAAAACTGCAGTTCTATATCTGGCCACTTGAGGGTGTCTCCAGAAGTCAATGTCATCAGATACCATTTAAAAAAAAAAAAAGGAAAAAAAGGTTTTAGACTGAATTAACTTCATTTGCGTATCCTGTGTTAGGTTTATGGTAGATTGAATCAAGTAGGTGACCTTTCTAGGGAGTGTGCTAGGTCCAAATATTTCAGAACATTTTAGCTTATCAGTGAATATCCAATCATGTCCTCATATTACACCCCTCATACCAGCACAGTGAGTCTCATCTTATCAAACACGGAGAGTAGGTCACCTTGTATAAAATGTAGCTGCGAAAGCCAAAAGCTTGCAGGAGAATGCAGATCTGAATTGGCCCCCAGCAGATGAGGAACAGAGCCACCATCACCACCACCATCCTGGAGACCCTTGCCCGCACTGCTGCTGCTCGCTCTGCCTGAGCCTGCAGCTGGAGTAAAGGACACTTTGTTATGTTCCATAAATGAAATCTCTAACGTTTTATTGAGTGGAAAAAGAAAGTGACAGTAACTCTTTTTCTTTCTCTTACTTGGTAGCTGCTGTCGATGGGATTGATGCTGGGTTGCCCCATGCGCTTCAACATGAAGGCATAGCAGGCGGTGATGGTAAGCAGG